>JARKHS020013070.1:240000-284553 GCA_030143305.2 Amblyomma americanum | reverse complement strand
GGTTTATCGGGATATTAAACCGACAAAATGTGTTAATAGCACTGTGTCTGGGCTTCGGCTTGAGAAGAGCTATGCAGCGCTTCTCAACTGTCTGGCACCCAAGTAGAATCAGGGTTCCTAGCCATTAGCTGGAGTTACAAAAACAAAAACTTATCATGAGCGACCGATACTGTAGCATCAACTGACCCTATAGAGAGTAATGTCACTGATTTTAAACGGCTTGCGCGTAAGTGAGGACGGTATCGTGGCTATACCATCATCTCTCATCAATTCAAATGATTACAAAGCATTTGTTGTCTTTGCTTGTTTTTAACTTCCAGGAGCAATATTTACTTTTGAGAAAGCGTTAGATCATAGCAGCCGCCGCGGTGGATCAGTGGCTATGGCGCTCGGCTGCTGACCCGAAAGACGCTGGTTAGATTCCAGCCGCGGCAGACACAATTCGATGGAGGCCAAATGCTAGAGACCAGCGTACTCTGCGATGTCAGTTCAGGTTAAAGGACCCCAGGTGGTCCAACTATCCGGAGGCCTTCACTAACGGCGTGCCAAATAGCCTGAGTAGCTTTGGGACGTTAAACCCTCATGACCAAAATTATAAATATCATAACCGTTGCGCTAAGCTACCAGGTGCATAGCGTCGCTTCTTCAAAACTTATTGCACAAGAGTTTTTTTTCCTGTTTAAATGGTGTATTGCCCTTGCCTGCTAATGGGCGAAATGCGGTGCCAGCCCTAGGTGCAAATTCAGTGTGTGCCTGTAAGCCCAGTTATTTCTACTGGCCTCCATTTATCTTCTGTTGCTTGGTTGAGCAACGGAGCCAATATCCAAGGGGTCAGCAGAAAAGCACCTGATAAAATAAGTGCGTAAGACACCTGTTTACATTCGGACAAGGATATGAGGAACAGTGTGCCTAATGCACGATGCCATTTCACCTAATGCCCCATATCGCCTCAAAGATACATCAGATAAAGAAAGTAGCTGGCCGTGAGCCATTAAAGTCGCTTCCTATTCCCGCATCATTTGAATCACCCTAAGTCAAGTGATAATACAGGAGAGTTTCAAAGAAAATGTGCTTACAGAATGACTGGTTGTGCGCCTTTTCTAATCTCATGAATGTTGCGAATATTTGACATAGCGTATGCTGGGCAGGTGGAAATTGGTTTCCACGAGAGCGCGCTAGAAAAGCTTTGCAAACAAGCAGTGGAGCTTAATTACTAGCTAGGGTTAAGAGAAATCTTAATTTCAAGGTAATTATTGGAATGAAAAAGGAACAAAAGCTAGAAAAAATGGGTAAGTGAACGATGCTTATTTAACTTCATGAAGTAATGATATATGTATATGAATCCCTTCTAAGTTTTCGTTTCCGGTAGTACTAATACCTAACTACCATGTACTGTCTGTCTGAAAAATTTATTACAGGTATATTACAGGGAGGAAGTTTGAGGCGGCCAGGAAGGGGCCACCTCTCGTAATCACTTGGTGGGCTCTTCATTACAGGAGCCCAATGGCGACCGCCGCGGCTCGGGCTCGTTTGACCGGGGCCTCCTCCGTCTTTACACCATAACACTGCAATATACCAGCGCAAGGTTTAGACTTCCTTGATTTTAAGAAAAGCAAAGGCGCATAACTGACACCCTGGGTCAGTTGGCACATCAGTTGTGCTTTGAGGTGCATGGCACTGGTGTCCACCAGCAAAAAAACCATGCTTTCGCTCGGTATTTTGTGCTTAGCACTGCTAAACCGGGAGCCATTTTTAATTTCTATTGTAATGTTTTATGGTTAGTCAGGTGCATATTGCTAGTAATATTTCTTTTATATTTGCCAGATGATATCGCTTCTGGAGGAAGCAGTAATGTTAAGATTCATTGGCATGATATTTCATAGTATTCGAAAAGTTACCCAGAGCACCGCGAAGCAAAGGACAAGGGGGGAGTTCTAGGACGCGTATCGTCATAGCCGCCTTTCTTTTCCCTTCCTATGCCCTGTTTTGTGCTGTTTCGAATATGGACCGACCGCCCCATGTAACTCCAGTTCTGACTCAAAAGAAAACATTTGACCGAAGTCGGTCTGGTTGGGAAAATTAATTTAGTAGAAAGATGAATGACGCCAACCACGTTAATATTTGAGAAACACAAACCGGAAAAAATTCGGAGGTATTCAACACGAGGGCTTAAAAAGCCAAGCTGCGCCTTGCCCGTAGTCATACCGTGAAGGAGGGACCGAGCCGGTCCCGAAACGTAGTGTTTTTCAAAAGTTAACCTAGTTGGCGCCAGTCATCTTTCTACTAAACTACAGTTTTGATTTTTTAGTATTTTGGTGTCCTTAATTTCATATAGGTACCTTTATCTCACTGTGAACCTTTCCTTATGCGTATAAGCTCGTTAAATGTCCTCAAATTCAATAAACGTGAAAATCTGTGTTGGCTCTTTACATTGGTTTGTCTTTCGTTCCCATGCCATATGCAAGGCATAATAAATTTGTGCCTTGCTTTCGTCCCCACACCATCCATATAGGTTGTCTTCGTCAAATATTACACTTAATTATGCAAAAAAATGTTTTTCTCAAGAATTTGCTTTTGATCAACAATGTTCACGAAGCTAAACTCGCTACTCGTGGCGCAGCACGGAACTTTAAAGTGCACAGAAATGCTTTGCTGCACCACAAGCGACGTATGCATGTGTAGGGCGCCCGACTGAACTCTATGATGATGACGAGCCCCTTTCCAGCAGAAGCTCCAGATACACAAAGCAAGGTTGTTGAGCCTCGGGCTGAAGCAAGCTGGCAATCTTCACTGAGGGGGCGGTGAAAAGCGTTATTTATTATTTACAGAGAGGTTGTCAGGGAAGCAGCCACTAGGGGGCTGCTGCCCTTACAATACTAGGTGGGGTCCTTTATTCAGGGACCCAGTTGGTCTGGACCGGAACTCCAGCTCGCTGATCCAGGACTTGTTGGGCCGTTTGGTACAGACAGCCGATTAGGGCGGCTTCCCAGTCCTCTCGGCTATTGGAATGGGTTAGGGGTATTTTGCTGGCATGCCCAGACCATGTGAAAGACGTCAGCCACCTCCCCACAAAATGAGCAGAGGCCAGAGAAGGATATGGCGAAATGTTTGAGTACTTCCTGGCACAATAGAGTGTTATAGTCTAAGAGTCTAAGATGTATTCCTTCTTCCGCTTTCTCTAGCCCCTTGAGAGGAGCCGGGCATTGGCGGTGCAAGTCCCGTTAATGAGAGGATATATTTTTGAATGTTAAAAGAGGACAGATGTCCTAATCCCCATCGGTAGGGTCTATATCAGGGGCCCGGTTAGTGAGTGCGCGGGTGGTCGAGTTGGCGGCCTCATTCCCTGGTAAGACCTGGTGTCCTGGAGTCCAAATGATAAATAGGAACGCGGGCTCCTGATTCCGAGCTGCTCTTCGAAGTATTCCTTGCGCTGTAGGCGTTATCCAGCTCAGCTCATAATTCCTACCGGCCCCTCGCGAGTGGAATAAGATGAATTTAGATTGACGGTACGAGGCTGTACGGTCGATTGCTAACACCGCGTGGGTTGCGATAAGGATTGATGTGAGCAGTAGAGACCACAGTACGCAGCATAGCGATCCACTATGCCAGCCGCTGTTTGCAGGCGGCAGATTTCACAGCATGCGGACGTGGACGAGAGTGCGTTCTGCAATGGCCTGCCGTCTTTTCTGACACAAACGTCAGCATTTGGGATTGTACAAGAGCATCGACCACTCACTGCCTTTTATGCTCTTAGGATGTTCGAAGAAATCTAGGCGTTTTCAATCCGCTTTCGCGTCGGACTTGGTATGCATGACATTGTATATAGGTTAGACGTATCGAAGGTAAACGGTAATTGGCTTGATGCCTGATTCTATAGGTAACGCTCCTTCTTCAGTGCCCTTAGGAAGAATAGGTTATAAAGACCATGCTAATGGCTTCTCAGAAATATTTTTGGTAGAGGGGTTCGGATGGTCCTGACCACTTTAGAAGTGTTTATTCACAATTAAAATTCGCAAGCTTTGCACATTAAAACCTTGTTGAACTCCTAGCATAATTAAAGTAGTTAAAATTTTGATTGCTGCTTTCTCTCAGGGGCGCCTCAGTTTTTCCCCATGGCTTAACGCGGCAGATGTAGCGACAAATTTACAACTGTGCGGCGGTGTATTGCAGCAGTTGGAGTAGGAGCTTCTTATAGCAGATGGAGGATTATGGATTGCGGAATGCGTCTGATCGTGGGCTGCAAAGCTTCGTATTATTCCGTTCTCAAGAGTAAAGCACCAGTTAAGTGCCACGGAAGTTGAATGTACTAGAGAGGTGGCCAATGTAATAGTCCATATGGAACTTGTGCGAAACAAATATACTACGCTGTGAATAGCGCTTCAGAACTATTCTGTTCAGTACGTCTAAATGTGATGAATTACAAATTTCAAATTTTGCTGTTTCGGGCTGTGCCCCCAACACACACACACACACACAAACACACACACATGCACACAAACTCGTGCAACTCTGTAGTTCCAACTGACTAGTTTGCACACGGTGTAGCGCAATCACGTTATGGGAGAACATGTGTGAAGAGTGGATTAACGACTAGAAGCTGCACCTACGAATGAAGGATGTTGCAGTGGAGGCCCCAGAACGTAGTATTCTTTAACATGCAGGGAGATTGTACACCGCACGGCTTTTTGTGTATAGCTGATATCGGCGCAGCCGAACTGGGGGCAAGCAGCACCCAGCACGAACAATACACATATTCCTCCACGCTTTCCACGCACGAGCGCAGCCTTCGTCCTTATTGTTGTCCTCACCAACAGCCATGAGACGACCCCTGATGGCAAAAGCGCCTTATGGTGCTAAGTGGAGCATGCAACTGGTGCATGGTACAATTTGAGGGGAACTACATGTAAGACGTCAGTCGCAGGGGGGTGGACGATGTCGGAGAATCGAGAGGGCAATCTGGAGAGTCACGACGGTCGCCTGACAGAGAGCACGCTGTATGGGACGCTGTAAGCGGGTGAGAGAAGCTTTTCAGAGTCCGACGCAGAGGCCGAGACACCACAGCAGGATGAAAGGCCCCGGAGTAAATTGGACACACCGATGTCGGCGGTCTCAACTTGACCTCTGGTAGATGTGCGTAAAAAAGATGCGGGCGCGGGCAACTTTGCGCGTCACATCGGCTCGTGCGATTGCTTCCAGGGGCGTACTGTGTGGTCGCGGAGACAAAAGGCGGTAACAGCGTGTCGAAGGGACATTGGTAGTGCTGTTCGATCATGAGAGAGAAATATGAAAATGCAGCCATGCAGCGGAGCAAAGAATTGTGAGGAAATATGACATAATGGAGCGCAACGTCCCAATCCCGATGGTGGGAACAGACATAGAGAGAAAGCATGTCTATCAATGCCGTTTCAAGCTTTCGGTGAAGTCATTAGTCTGGGGAGGACAGGCTGTATTGAGTTGTGCTGTGTGGAACAGGAGGGGAGAAGGTCGTCTACAACTCTGGATAAAATGTAGCGACGCCCTCGGTCGGTGAGGAATGGTCGTGGAGCCAAGGCTTTTTCTTGACTGGGCTAGTTAGTGGCTATAATTCGACACAGTGTCTAGCGCACATGGTAGACACACACAGAAAAATTAGACCTTACGTTTGTTCTATCTGAATTATTTTTGTGTATGTCTACCTTGTGCGCTAGCCACTATGTCGAATTTTCGTGGAGCGTCATGGCAAAGGATGACGTCTAGCAGAGGAAAATCCGCAACATAGGTAGCGTACCTTGTAAGAAAACACATACGTGATTCCGTATCTTGCTGGATAGTCAGTGGCAACGACCATGCACTTATAGCTTGAACTCGATGTTGGAAAAGGGCTATGAAAGTCGAGGCAGACGGGTTAGGAAGTCTCATAAGTAATGCCTTAAGTTGAGGGTAACCAGCCGGCTACAGTGACAGTTTTTTCCGATGTTGACAGGTACAGCTCGCAGGTTGTGACCTATCAACGCACGAAATTGTAAAGGTCTTGTCAAAAGAAGTGACACCGTACCCGGTCGTACGTGCGGGATACACCGGCAGTGAGCTAGTCATGTAAACGGCCGAGCGCAGGAACGGAGCACGAAACGCAGCAGCTAAGGTTCATCAACACCGATAAACAGCTATACACCAAACCTTCTCCGCCTTCTATCGAGTACATTGCTGTGCCCGGTAGCCATAAAACTTTCACCCCTCCTTTAGCAGCAGCTGCCCGCACTGTAGTGCGGTGTCTTGTGACACCTATCAGATGGCGCGGACCTGCCCCTCCCACCGGGCAATGCCCCCAATCCCCAACCCTACCCGGGAAGACCAGGAGGCGACCCTGTTCGGCTGCCACGACTTACAGGCTGTTGTGTTCGCGCTTCCTTCCTGCTGTTGAGTTGGGCAAATTTGGACATAGAGAGGATTCCCTGAGGACCACAGCGAAGGTGGGTGAGCCCTCTGGGGCAGACGTGGCTGCAGGAATGCCGGAATCATCGACGATAATAGCGTCCCCACGTGTTCGAAGAGGAATGCCGGAAACAACCACGACCATAGCGTCCCCACGTATTCGTTAAGGAATGCCAGAAGAAGCGACGACCTTAGCGTCCCCACGTATTCGTTCCGGTCCTCAGACGACGAAGTGCGGTATCAGCGTGGTCCCCTTCGGTCACGCTGGGGTTGAGCAATTGCCCGAGTGCTGCACCTTCGACAGAGGTTCCGAGATCCGGTCACCAGTACAAGATATTTCAACCCCTGCTGGGAGACCGGCTGCATTCCTGTGTCACGCAGGCGCCTTCCGGGTCCACATGGGCGCGGTCCGGACACACGTGCGCGCCCACCTGGAGGCCACGTGGACCACAACGTGACCGGGTCCTGCTCTCTTACCCTCGACCCAGCTGCGAGAGAACGTCAGGACCGCCCTGCCGTGGGCATTACCATAAGTGCCATCGTGTGATCGGACATCATTCTTCGAACTATATTCGCCAGCTAGGGATCTGAGGAATACGAAGAGTATTTAAGGAGCAGCTGGTTTGGTACGAGAAGAGAGCCCCCCTCTCTTGAGAGATACCAGAGACTCCCGTCTGCTGAGAAGCCCTCTTTACTGAGAAGCACTCTCAATTGCCCTACTTGTACATTATGTAAACAGTCTTTGTATAAAGTTTTCCCAGTTTTCTTTCTCCGATCGTCCTCGTCTCTACTACGGCCCAGTCACGCTACATGAATCCCAACAACTGGATGGCAGCTGTGGGACGTCCACGTTAAGTTCCCGGTTCCAACGGACCTCGGCAGCTACAGGACTTACGGGCGTCAGCTATACCTTGCAGGGTGAGTGCCCAATGTTTTCCGTTCATTTCGCCAGACCGTTCTAGCACAGGCAGATGCTAGGTGCAGATTCCTGTTGTCGGGGAAATTGATTTAGGGAAACTGTTTTTTCCACTTCAAGCTAGGGCTTCTGTTTTAGTGGGCTTGCTAACGCATGGTGGAAATCACGATGGAGAAGTTAAAAGTGCAGGAGCTGCTCGAAATTTGCCAGGAGCTGGGGATTTCGCTACGTTCTGCGAAAAGAAAAAAATATATTTTCGAGGTTATGCGGCAGGAGGAGGTGACTACTGAGGAGGTCGACGAGGCTTTGGAAACAATTGTTGGACGTAAGAAAAAAAAAAGAAGAGCTTCAGCTGGCTTAAGAAAGACGGGTGTCGTTCGTGCAGAAAGAAAAGAACTTCGGTTGGCTCAAGAAAGACGGGTGTCGTTCGAGCAGAAAGAAAAAGAACTTCGTTTGGCTCAAGAGAGACGGGAGTTGTGCGAGCAGAAAGAAAAAGAAGAGCTTCGGTTGGCTCAAGAGAGACGGGAGGTCCGTAAGGCAGAGGAAAAAGCGAGAGAACAAGCTCGAAAAATAAAGGACCTCGAAATCGCGTCGAACGGAGGGAACATGGCGCGTCTGAGTCCTGTAGCTTCGGTAGAAGAGCAAGGGAGGGAGAGATTGCAGGATCTCGTCTCATCATACCGCGTGGGAGGCGATATATTGCACTCTTTTCGGTAAATTTCGAACGTGCATGCGGGAAGGTGCACATCGACAAGAACGCTTGGTCGGAGAAGTTACTTCCTCTCCTTCCGTGCGAGGCGGCCGGAGTGGTGGCTCGTCTCTCACAGGAAGAGTGTGATGACTACGAGAAGGTAAAGAGCGCACTGCTTAGAAAGTACCGGCTTTTAGCTGAAGCCATTAGGCAGCGATTCAGGCAGGCAAAGAAAGGGGGAGAGCCGCATACTGTCTTCGCGTACCGGCTTAAAGTCAAATTAAACTAGTGGATTAAGACCACGGAGGTGCACGGAAGTCATTACAAGATACTGGAATGCAGTGCACTACAGCAGTACTATAGCGCGATTCCGGAAGATCTCAGGATATGGCTGCAAGATAGGCGAACAGACACAGACCTAAACAAATTGGCACAGCTCGCAGACGGGTATTACGTTCGCCGAAACCTCCAAAGCACGGCAGGGTACGATAACAGGTTAGGAAAGGGAGAAACCTACTTAAAGAGAATCCCTGACCGAAGGGTGCCACCAGCACGAAGGAATCACCGAGCAGAGGATGTGGGATCAAAAGGAAGAGGTAGCGAAAGAAAGATTGAGGCACCCAAATCTGCCGATTCACCGAAACAGCAGGCACCTGGAGCTCGCGCGTTTGAAGCGCGAAAGCCCATTGCCTGCTATATTTGCAACAAGGAGGGTTACATCTCATTGAAATGCAAACAGCAAAAGATGGCGTTCGCGTGCATGCGAGAGTCGGAGGAAAACCTTAAATTGCTGGAGCCATACATGCGGGACGTGGTGATAAATGGCAAAACATTCAGAGCACTGCGGGATTCAGCGGCTACCATAGATTTTGCTCACCCGTCCTGTGTTTCCTCCACGGACTACACCGGCGAATGCGCCTGGATTAAGCAGGTCGCCGAAGAACCGAGTGCATGCTTGCCTATAGCGAAGGTGACTCTAGAACGGAATTTTGGCAAGCTAGATACAGAAGCGGCAGTTGGCGCAAACTTGCCGACACACTTGTCCTACCTGTTTGCGAACAAATCCGAGCAGCAGCTGAAAAAGAAAGGTCTCTCTTTCACCTCGGGCTTGGCTTCCATGGCGCTAACACGCTCTCGAGCGCGAGAGCTCGCAAGAAAATTCGACTGCGCTCCAATAAATGAGCAGGCACCGAACCATTCTCCCAACCAGCCGAGGGATTCTTGCAGGAAAACTGATCCGTCTAAACAGCATGAGCATGACCATGAAGGTGTTCCCGAACCAGCGGTACCTCATGAAATCCAAGGAACTGCCGATTCCGTAGATAATGGGACAACAGGAACCAACGCGAAGGGTTCGAAATTAACACCTGCTTCGACTTGCTGGGAGGAGTTGACAAAGGTTGATAGGAAAGCACTCATTGCAGAGCAGAAAAGCGACCCATCGTTAAGAGCTCTAAGAAATAATGTGAGAGGGAGTCGCCAGAAAGAACATCACCTTTCACAAAAAATCAGGCCTTCAGTACCAAAAATACTGCGACTCAAAGGGACGCGCATATGAGCAACTCCTGGTGCCTGAGAAGTGCCGGCGGCAGCTTCTAGAGCTCGCACACGGAAATGCATGGCCGGGCCACCTGGGAATAACGAAAACAAAAGCTCAATTAGCCCTCTTATATTACTGGTCTCGCTGCTGGAAAGATGTGGAACAGCTTGTTAGATGTTGCGACACCTGCCAGCGGGTCGGCAAGTCGACGGATAAATGGAAAGCGCCCATGACACTAGTTCCCATGATTACAGAGCAGTTTCAGCGTCTTGTAATAGATACTGTCGGCCAACTGCCAGCGTCCAACTCTGGTTGTCGCTACATTATGACCTCACTTTGCGTGGCAACCAAATTTCCCGAGGCCATTCTCTTCAAGGTGCTAAGTTCCGCATGTGTTGTTGATGCCCTTGTGTCAATTTTCTTACGCGTGGCGTTCCCTGCAGATATACAAAGCGATAAAGGGAGCGTGTTCACAAGCTGCTTGACAACAACGTTCTTTGAACGGTGTGGGATTAAAATATTCCGCAGTTCCATTCACCACCCTCAGTCAAATCCAGTCGAGCGTATGCACTCAGTGCTACAGTGGATACATAGGTCTCTGTGTTTTGAGCATAAGGATGATTGAGAAGGTTGCATTCCAGCAGCACACATTGCAATGAGATCCGTCCCCTACGAAAGCACAGGATTTAGCCCCGCTGAACTAGTCTACGGGCGTGACTTGAGGACCCTGTTGCGCATGCTGAGGGAGTCATGGGAGGGTTACGGAGAGGATCCATGTGTAGTGGAATACGTCCTGAAGCTACTGGAAAGACTTGCGAAAACCAGAGACCTCGTGGAAGCAAATGTCAGAGCAGCGCAGTCACTGTTTAAAGTGTACTACGACATATCGGCACGCAAGTGCACCTTTCAACCTGGCGACCAGGTGATGTTGCTGCGTCCGTCAAAAAGGAAAAAACTTCAGGTGCAATGGGACGGGCCAGCTAAGGTGGTGTCCAAGCTTTCGGACACCAACTATGAGGTAAAATTTAAGAACAAACACAATCGGATAATCCACAGTAATTTGATGAAGCCTTATGTGCAGCGTCAGGCCATGGTTAACATGGCGCTGAACATGCCAGAGGAAGAGATCTGAGACATACGTTATATCCCACATGAGGACGAGCAAGCAGCGAATGAGCTGCTAAATTCAATCGACAGAGAGCCACGTTTGACGGAAAGTCAACGAGGAGACATGAAAAACGTCGTTCGCGACTTTGAGGCGGTGTTTTCAAACAAACCAGGAAAACAACCCTCATCGAACACGACATTCAGCTGTCCAGCGAACAGCCGATCAGGAGCAAACCGTACCGTGGGAAACAAACCGTAGGAAATCATTGAGACGGAGATCCGCCGTATGTTAGAACTTGGCGTCATAGTGCCCTGCGAAAGTGACTGTACGTCACCAATCATTATTGCAGAGGTTCCAGGCAAGGATCCGAGACCTTGCGTGGACTACCGGAGACTGAATTCAGTCACAGTGGACCAGACCTACCCCATTCCGAACACCGAGGAGAGGGTTGAAACAGTCGCTAACTCAGAATATATATCCACACTGGATTTAGTTCGTAGTTACTGGCAGGTTCCACACACTGAGCGCGCCAGCAGGTACGCAGCATTCGTGTCCCCCGCGGGCACATTTCGCCCTATAATGTTGAGCTTCGGCTTGAAAAATGTCCCGTACTGTTTTTCAACGTTAATGGACCAAGTGCAGCGGGGACTTGCAGATTTCGCTCTCCCCTATCTTGACGACGTGGCCGTTTTCTCACAAAACTGGGAGGAGCACATTGAGCACCTACGTTTTGTGTTGAGCCGACTGCTTGAGGCTGGTTTAACGGTAAGGGCGGGAAAATACCACCTGGGGTGCGCCGAAGTGAATTATCTTGGGCACGTGGTTGGACGAGGCCAACGCAGACCTGCAGAACTTAAAGTGGCTGCCGTGGTGGAGTACCGTCGCCCACCCACAAAATCGGAACTCGGGGTTTTACGCAGACCTGTAGAACTTAAAGTGGCTGCCGTGGTGGAGTACTGTCGCCCAAGCACAAAATCGGAACTCAGAGCTTTTCTTGGCCTAGCAGGATATTATCAGCATTTTGTAAAGGGCTACTCTGATTTAGCCAGCCTCCTGACCGACGCGCTGTAAAAAAGTGAGCCTGCCAATCTTTCTTGGAACCAAAAGAAAGCGAAGGCATTTCACAGTCTGAAACCGGCCCTAAGCGAGCGCCGAATACTGGCAGCGCCAGATTTCTCGAAACCCTTTTTCATACAATGTGATGCCAGCTACCGAGGGTTGGGCGCTATTCTTTGCCAGGAAAGCGATGGCAGGCACACACGGCATGTCCTTTACTGGGGCCGCAAGCTCAGCACGCGGGAAGAGGCGTATAGCACGTCTGAAGAAGAATGCGCATGCCTCGTTTGGGCTATTCACAAACTGGCATGCTACGTCTACGGGTCGCTTTTCACAGTATAAACGGACCATTGCCGTTTGACTTGGCTGCACAATATGTCGCCCTAAAATGGTCGTCTACTGAGGTGGAGCCTGGCACTCCAGCACCACAGCTTCGAGGTTCGCTACAAGAAAGGCAAGCTCCACACAAAAGCCGACGGGCTAAGCCGAGCCTTTTAGCTGGTAAAGATTTTACCAAAGGGAGACCCCCCAAACTTTTAGTTGGGGAAATTTATTTCATATTCTCTTCCTAACGAAGAGCGTATATCTCGAACTTTCTTTGCAGTAATGTAGTTCATAATCAGGTAACATACCTAGGAGTACGTTTTCCTTATTTCGGCCAAGATAAGTAAGAGCGAGTGGTGTAACGTGCCTTGACCCTGAGGTATTGGGGCGGACAAAATTGAACGCCACGTCGGCCAAGTCCGGTCATCTATTCCCGTACCGCGTGCCCTCTAAGCACCAACCTGATTTCATTTAGCGAATTTTTTTTCCTATCCAAGGGCTTCTCGAGCGGGAGCACACACCTTGTACAGGTGCCCGGTCTAAACTCCTCGTCGGGAGACACCATGTGTTCATTCAGGCAAAACAATTGATCTCTTCAAGTTTTAGTTGAAGTTTCTTTGGCAAGTGCAGTTTTGGCCCTGAGTTTTGGTCTGGCGGGATGAGTGCTAACTGAGGGCACTTGCTTTTGTCGGGTGTGGTTTGGCGTCTGTGATCCTTTATGGCTAGCATTGCAGACAATTTATTAAAACGGCCATCTGACGAGGGGAAGCGATGCCGAGCTTCGGCACTGAAGGTCATCAGAAGACTCCCAGAGAGCATCTGGTTCCTGGCACGCCCTGTCATCCGAGCTTCGTCCGAGCAGTTCATCTTCCGGGTGCACTATCTGGCGGCGGGGGTGCTGTTGTGCTCGCGCTTCCTTCCTGCTGTTGAGTTCGGCGAATTTGGACACGGGGAGGATTCCCTGAAAACCACAGCGAGGGTGGGTGAGCCCTTTGGGGGAGACGTGGCTGCAGGAATGCCGGAAGCAGCGACGACCATAGCATCCTCACGTATTCGTTCAGGACTGCCGGAAACAGCGACGACCATAGCGTCCCCACGTATTCGTTCCAGTCCTCAGACGACGAAGCAGAAGATCAGTGTTGCCCTCTTCAGTCACGCTGGGGTTGAACAATTGCCCGAGTGCCGCGCCTTCGACAGAGGTTCCGCGTTTCGGTCATCAGTACAAGATCTTTCAACGCATGCTGGGAGACAGCCTGCAATCCTGTGTCATGCAGGCGCCTTCCGGGTCCACATGGGCGCGGTCCGGACACACGTGCGCGCCCACCTGGAGGCCGCGTGAATGACAACGTGACCGGGTCCTGTTTCCTTTCCCTCTACCGAGCTGCGAGAGAACATCAAGACCGCCCTGCCGTGGGTACTACCATCAGTGCCATCGTGTGATTGAACATCATTCTTCGAACTATATACCCCAGCTAGGGGTCTGGGGAATACGAATAGTATTTAAGGAGCTGCTGGTTTGGTACCAGAAGAGAGCCCCCCTCTCTTGAGAGATACCAGAGACTCCCGTCTGCTGAGAAGCCCTCTTTACTGAGAAGCACTCTCAATTGCACTATTTGTGCATTATGTAAACAGTCTTTGTATAACGTTTTCCCAGTTTTCTTCCTCCGATCGTCCTCGTCTCTACTACGGCCCAGTCACGCTACCTGAATCCCAACAACTGGTGGAAGTGGTGGGATGCTGCTACCTGAATCCCAACAAGGCCCAACAAGCCTTAGTTGGACGTGCCCGGGTGGCGGCCACCGCCACTGGGGTCCCAAAGTAGGGACGTCCACCTAGTGCTTATAAGTACCGGACCCTTACGGGCTGATCCAAACATACCTCCAGCCAGTTTTTTTCGGTGCTGGTGGTCTTCCTAAAACTTGTTCTTTATAGTTAGTGAAGTCATTGCAGGCAGACATAAGGTTGTCTTCTTATTGCAAGACGAAGAAATTCTCACTGCATAGATCACAAAAGTTCTTCCAGACGACATTAGCATTCTGTATATGAGGAAAGCCAATTTTACAAAAATTGACGACAGGAAAAATCATGCTTAGTCATTGTAAATGTGGCTACAATTTTTTCACACTTATGTTAGAATAAGTATGTGAATAGGTAAACGAACTTTTTGTTTTTAAAACAGCGCTACCTATTGCGGAGTTTTAAAGGCTAGTGGGAGGACGAGCAGTGCTTTTTACAGAATACGTGCTTCGTAAATTCAGCAGCAGAAGTTTGAGCTATGGGTATGAGGAACGATATAAAAAAAGTGGGTGGTAGTTTAGGTCTGGTTAAACCTGGAGTGACGAGATAGCTACAGCTGGCCGAGTGCAACTCGCTCAGTCCAATTGCAGTCAACCTTTCGCCGCTCCGTTTCGCTGGGCGTTCTTTCTTCATCTTCGTCCCACTTGACACGGCGAATGCACACAGCTGTTGCAGCTCGGTTTCCCCGGCGGCGGCAGCTCCAGTTTCTCGGCACCACGTGATCAACCACGTGTCTGGTCACATGACCAACCACGTGACGAACCAAGTGACTAGCACGTAACCGTGGGACCGCCACGAAGAAGGCTCGAAATGCTAGCGTCATGTAGCTATCGCTAAAATAACAATTTTCAGTAACGCAAGCCAACCTCATGAATTATATCATATTATCACAACCGCAACTTTTGCCGAAAAACGTTTACCAGACGCAGGTGCGCCGAAAAGGTTCTATAGTCACGCATTCAGGATCCAAGTCAATTCGAATCTCTCCAGTTACTGAGGAACATGTGGCACCATCCACCGGTACAAATACGGGGCTAGTGGATCGTGAGCCCGATAAAAATTTGTTTAGCATAACTCGCATGCCGGTCACTTTTACTGCGGATAGTTCATGCGCCTCTCTGTTTCAAAAGGACCAAGTGAATGTCGTGACAGCGCTCTAACTGGCTTTTTGGGGAAAGAAAATGGCGCAATATCTGTCTTATATATCGGCGGACACCTGAACAGCGCCGTAAGGTAAGGGATAAAGGATGAAGTGAAAGAAGAAAAGAAGAAAGAGGTAATAATAATAATTTTTTGGGGAAAGGAAATGGCGCAGTATCTGTCCCATATATCGTTGGACACCTGAACCGCGCCGTAAAGGAAGGGACAAAGGAGGGAGTGAAAGAAGAAAAGAAGAAAGAGGTGCGTTAGTGTAGGGCTCTGGAATAATTTAGACCACCTGGGGATCTTTGATGTGCACTGACATCGCTCAGCACACGGGCGCCTTAGCGTTTTGCTTCCATAAAAACGCAGCCGCCGCGGTCGGGTTTGAACCCAGGAACTCCGGAAATAGGTACAGCACTGTAATAAATTCGCTATTGTGAGCATGCATTCACTTACTTTCTCAGGTGACTGTATTTTTGCGCCTCCTTATTTCGGGCGGTTGTAGTCTCCGCGTGGGCTCAGCGGTTATGGGGCTCAGCTGCTGATTCGAAAGACGTGGGTTCGATCCCGGCTGTTGCGACTGAATTTCGATGGAGGCGAAATTCTAGAGGTCTGTGTACTGTGTCATGTCAGCGCGCGTTAAAGATCCCCATGTGGTCGATATTTTCAAAACTCTTCATTACGGAGCCCCTCATAACCCGAGTCGCTCTGGGACGTTAAACCCGGACCTATAAAGCATAATTGGTAGTGTATCTCCTCTGCAAAACGTCTACGGGCAAAAGGAAAGTGCCTGTCGTATATGGATGTGCCAATATGACCAAAATAGAATAATGCAACACATACCGGCAGATATCAGTCCGAAAACGAATATATACTCTGCTCGCATTGGGACAGATTCTATCAGAACATCGATATGCTCCAGCAATCGCAGCAAATAACGTCAGAATTCTAACTGTAGACACGACGCTTCTGCTTTTATCCTCTAAGCAGCAAATTTTTCTGCGATGATAAATATATATTGTTAGGATATAACAACCGACAGCAACAGATTGCAGCAAATGTTGTTGCATTACAGTCGGCAAATAACCGCTGTGCGCACTGTAGACAACGGGAACAAATTGGCGTTGCGGGTGATCAACCCGCACAAGCAATGAACTCAGACTGGAGGCGTGCTGAGATAAGCCACCTGACAATTTCGACGGAAACATGCCTGACAGAATGCGATTCTCCAACGCGCATTTTCTTGCTGGTATGGAGTAATGTGGGTTTCCTAACGCAAAAACACGCACGCAAAGAGAACGCTACGTTGTCTAGTTATAGACAGAATTCTAGAAGGAAGTTGTCCCCACGAATTGTCAATGTTAAGTTTGTGGTAAACAAAACAAAAATGTAGCAGCTGATTAAGCAACAGTTCTTAAGCGACGTATATGTAATCAAATAAACCAGAAATAAAAATTAAAATTAAACGATAAAATAAAAACAAAGATAAATAAATAATAGCAAAGAAAACAAAACAGAAGTAAGAACAGAAAACAAATACGAAGACAGAAAATAACAAAGTGAAATATGAATGGAGAATGAGGAGAGGAAAAGGCTTTTGCATTTGATAGATAGATAGATAGATAGATAGATAGATAGATAGATAGATAGATAGATAGATAGATAGATAGATAGATAGATAGATAGATAGATAGATAGATAGATAGATAGATAGATAGATAGATAGATAGATAGATAGATAGATAGATAGATAGATAGATAGATAGATAGATAGATAGATAGATAGATAGATAGATAGATAGATAGATAGATAGATAGATAGATAGATAGATAGATAGATAGATAGATAGATAGATAGATAGATAGATAGATAGATAGATAGATAGATAGATAGATAGATAGATAGATAGATAGATAGATAGATAGATAGATAGATAGATAGATAGATAGATAGATAGATAGATAGATAGATAGATAGATAGATAGATAGATAGATAGATAGATAGATAGATAGATAGATAGATAGATAGATAGATAGATAGATAGATAGATAGATAGATAGATAGATAGATAGATAGATAGATAGATAGATAGATAGATAGATAGATAGATAGATAGATAGATAGATAGATAGATAGATAGATAGATAGATAGATAGATAGATAGATAGATAGATAGGTAGATAGATAGATAGATAGATAGATAGGTAGGTAGGTAGGTAGGTAGATAGATAGATAGATAGATAGATAGATAGATAGATAGATAGATAGATAGATAGATAGATAGATAGATAGATAGATAGATAGATAGATAGATAGATAGATAGATAGATAGATAGATAGATAGATAGATAGATAGATAGATAGATAGATAGATAGATAGATAGATAGATAGATAGATAGATAGATAGATAGATAGATAGATAGATAGATAGATAGATAGATAGATAGATAGATAGATAGATAGATAGATAGATAGATAGATAGATAGATAGATAGATAGATAGATAGATAGATAGATAGATAGATAGATAGATAGATAGATAGATAGATAGATAGATAGATAGATAGATAGATAGATAGATAGATAGATAGATAGATAGATAGATAGATAGATAGATAGATAGATAGATAGATAGATAGATATGTTTTATTTGAGTGTGCCTCAACAGCCAAGTGGCCTAAACGAGCGCACACTAGGTCAGATACATCAAAAATACAACTTCAAAAGATATAAAAGCAGGCACGAAAACAACAATTAGGCAAATATGTCCATGTCATTAAACGTTTTCTTATATAAGATTTGTAAACGAGTCATTGGACAGATGGCGTGCAAATCGGGATAAAATGTGTCGAAACATTTTGCAGCTTTTGCATGCGGCACACGAAAATTCAGCGACATCAGTAAGGTCCCACAGTTAATGTAACCGCGCACGACGTTTTGCAGAAACTGCATGTCACGTATGCGTCACCTGTCGTCAAGGGTAGACATATTGAGGTCTGCCTAGAGAGAATCATAGTCGTAGAAACGACGGCGACCAATATATCTATCATAATAGATGCGTATGAACTTACGCTGGACATTTTCAATTTTCGTGCAATAGGCGACAGATACGCTATTCCAGGCTACTGACGCGAACTCAAGACGCGGTCTCACAAGGGCACAGTATAGAGTGCGTAGACATTTGTGCCGTCGAAATTTTTTTGTTAATCTATAGATAAGACCAATATGCCTCAATGCGCGTAACACAATTGAATTTACATGCAGTCTAAAATCAAGCTTTGAATCAACAACAACACCAAGGTCTCGTACATGAGCCACGCGAGAAATCTCACCCGCCAAAAGTGTGTAATCAAACGTAACTGTGTCGCGTTTCCTAGTTAGAGACAGAACGGAAGTCTTCTTAATATTCAGTTTTAAGCGATTCATCAAACACCAATTCTCAACGTTGTTAATGTCAGCTTGCAATTGGCGGCAGTCCTCAATATCTCCAATATTACGGAATAATTTGAAATCATCTGCGAAGAGCAAAATTCTCGAGTTCTTGACATGTAACGGCAAATTATTAATAAACACTAAAAACAGCAGCGGTCCTAAGTTGGAGCCCTGAGGCACTCCCGAAGATGACAGAAATTCGTTGGACACACAGCCGGAAAATAGTGCCATGTTACGGCGGCTGCCAAGGTAGCTTTTGAGCCACCTGCAGTACATGGGGCAAAGTCCGTATCTTTCCATCTTCATCAGAAGTACCTCATGGGAAACCATATCGAAAGCTTTAGTCATGTCAAAGTAGACTGCATCTACCTGACCACGATTAAATACATGTGGCCCAGTATAATCAAGAAAGCTGCATAAATTCGTTTCCACAGAGCGACCTTTCAAAAAACCGTGCTGCAGAATCGAGATCTGTTTGAAGTATGAGCCCATGCGTTCGCACATAATCATTTCAAAAACTTTCGCAAAAGAACAAATTAGTGACACAGGACGAAAGTTGTTTACATCACAAGCATCGCCAGACTTGAATACAGGAACAACTACTGACAACTTCCAATGACGAGGGAAAACACCAGTTCGCAACGATAAGTTGAACAAATGCGCCAAAACAGGGCCGAAAATGTCAGCGCATCCTTTGATTATGAAGCTGGGAATTTCATCAATTCCTGTTGAAAGTTTTGGCTTAAGTTTCTTAATCGCCGAAAGAATCTCATGCTCGGTGACAATATCATAAGCTAAACAGTCAGCGCTGTCTTCAAGAGTGATAACAGCAGTTGTTTTATCATGGCGCACAAAACAAGAGCTGAAGTGATCAGCAAAAGCTTGGCACACATCTTGATGTTTAAAACAGATGCCATCGCGCGTCTTTATCACAGCAGCACTAACCTTATCATTTCTTTGCTTGCGCACAAAATCCCAAAAACTGCTTGGTTCCTTTTTAAAGTTCTGTTCGAGAAGTCAGTGGTAGTCGGCTTCATCACGTGCAATCAGTTTTTTCACAATTTTTCTGCACAATGAATATCTTTGGTACCAATATTCACTTTCTGATTTCACGTAGAGTTTGTGATACTTCTGTTTTTTCTTCAAGTAATGTCTCAAATCGTGCGAAAACCAGCATGGAAATCTACACTTCTTCGATTTACGGTGAGGTATACATTTTTTCATTATACCTTGTACAGTTGATGTAAGTAGCTCAACGCCTGCGTTTACATCCTCAGTCTCAAGCAATTCTGACCAGTCGTAGGCCAGAAGATCATTGTACAGCCTAAGGTAATTGCCATACGCGTATCTAAATTTTTCTGGCACCATCTCACGCACTGCACGAAACGACAAGAAGAACGATAAGGTAAACGGGCAATGATAATTGTCTACTAGAACAAGAGGATCGCGCACCGCTTGCACGCCAAGAAGAGGCACATTAGATAAAATTAGGTCTAAAATGTTTCCAGCACAGTTCTTCATTGCATTAAATTGATATAAACCATGAAAATTACTAAAATCAATTAAACATTCGGCTTTTTCTCGAGTTGCTGTGCAGTCACTAGTGACCAAACCAGTGGACCAATCGACCTTAGGAAGATTAAAGTCCCCGTAGATGTGAACCTTGTACTTCAAAAAATCAATTTTTTCCCCAATACCCAGAAAATGATCGGTAAAAACGTTAGGAGCAGAATTTGGTGGAAAGTAGTAACAGCCGACTAGATAGTGCGATTTGTCACACGTTGGAATTTCCAACCACACACATTCTTCGTATGTCTCTAGGTCTGGTCTCCTAAATGCATTTAGCACAGAACGGCAGGCTATCAGAACTCCGCCCCCGTATTTAATCTTGTCAGAGTACACCCTATCGGCCCTGAAAACAGTGTATTCATCTGAGAAATAACACGCACTTGAACATGATGAGTTTAGCCACGTTTCCGTCAGGCACATAATGTCGTACTCACATTCGTATGCATTCGCGAAGAGAGCTTCCCTTTTAGTTCGCAGCCCTCTCGTGTTTTGGTAATACAGCTTAATTTCCTGAGCTGTATTACCAAACCACGAGAGGGCTGCGAACTCTTGAGTACTTATTTTGCAATCCTGTAATTTTTGTAAGCTGGCAGTGTTTCACTCTGACCCCTTGTATTGCATATCCGTTCTTGCGGTTTACATCCTCTATCCCTAATATGCCTACAATTGTCTTTTCAGCTCATATTGGGCACTCCTATGTGCACGGCAGGAAGCCTGTAGCCGGTTCCATGGAACTTCTTTTTAGTGGTGCTTCCTTTGGCGAAGTCGATTGTTTTTTCAGGCCCCTGTCAGGATTTTAAGATCTCAAAAACTTTTACACAACATGCTCTACAATATTGACTTACAAAAGGCAAATGTCATGAAAAAAGCGTTTGCTAAGAAAAACACTTGCGTGACACGTAATAGGGCTTGACTGCGTTGCCTTTAAGGGTTTACTGCACTGACACGCGATCTGCTTCAACCATCAGCGTCTGGGGCAGATGCTAAGTAGATATCAAAACGGCACCTGGCACTGATTTCGATGTACGTACGAGGCGCGTAAGGAAGGAGTGACGCCGCAGAGATGCGTGCGAGGGACGAGCGGGTGGGCCTACGCCGCTATGGGGAGCAGAACGCAATTTTGCCACTGCACATCGGAAATTCAAGGAGGTGTCGCTGTTTCTTTTTTCAAGCGATATTTATTGCCTCAGGGCATAATGGTTATGAAATGAGAGATGAGTAAGATGCTTTAATAAATGAAAAAGGTGGGCTGATCTAATGAAATCAAGTAGTGAACGATGAAGTGGTGCCTGTGTCCAGGCAATATAAAAATCCGGATTGTCCGGTGAGAGACCCACTGCCACCAGGTGCCGAATTCTCGTCGGCTTCAGCGCCGGGCAGTCCCACAAAAGGTGGTGGATATCCGCCTCACTATATATATCTCTGATCTTGCAGACTGGACACCGGGGGCGGGGATATAAATCTTTGAAGTGCGGCCACTTGCGTGTCAGAGCTGTAGTTAGGGCAACTCCTACCCGTATCCTCCGAAGCGCAACGTGCTTTTCACTTGTAAGATTACGGGGGAGGGTTGCCGCACACGGAGAGTTAGAGCACGTGAGCGGTGCCGAAGGTGTTTCTTTCTTGTTAATGTTCGTTGGTGGCACTCAAGCACGGAGGGCACGGCAAAAATCAAAACGGTGCCATTTTTTATCGCCCATTTTATGCACACAGGCCGAATAAAATTGTCGGCAGTGCGACCAACGCGAACAGCCTTCATTGGCATATATGTTGTACGGGTGGTTCGAACTCATTCGCACCGTACGACAGTCTGCGTTTTGACTCTCAGCTCCTCTTATTTACTGCTAAAACTTCAGAATTGTTCCATCAGATGTAACCACAAATCATGTTTCTGCGCTTCGTTAGTTTCTGTGAGAATCATTAGTTGAAGAGTTTGCAGCTTTGGATTTTTTCTGCACTTATCGTCAAATGTGACGAATACAGAGAAATGCAGGATAACAACGCTATAATTTGCAACACATGTTTTTTTTAGAAGGCTGCATCTAGAAGACACCGCGTGCATGTAGCCGTTGATGTTAACCCCTGCCATATTTTTTTTTACGATGTATTCATGTTTTTGAATTTGTGGCAGCAAGCCTTTGGAATTGCAGTCTTACAAAACTAATCGTAATAATGAGAATTTAAGCAATCTGGTCTTTCGACTTCTTGATCAAATATACAAATAAAAGTTAGGAGGACGCTTCAGATTCGCCTTAAGAGCGCGCTCGATCGAGTCTTTTTATTTTTTTAATTATTATAACATTAGTACACATACTTAAAACAGTTGACTGTTATACACACCACAACTCGTTCACTAGGTGCCCTTCTACCACGCTGGAACCAGCAATCCTTTGTGGGATCTCTGTTAATTACTTTATATATCGAACCCTTGTGCCATAGTATTATCAGATTCCAGTCTACTCGAGGATTTTCCACTTGATCAGTCTGAAATTAGAACATTACCCTATGATGATGACGCCGCCCTTTTCATATAAAGAGTGTGCTTGAAGAATTATATTTACCAGTGCAGTTCTGCAACATGTTTAGTGCGGCTCTAAATATGAATAAATCTAAAGGATCCTGGTTGAGCTACTGGGGTACGAAACTTAATCGTTTTGGTTTGATTAGCTGGTACTGTGATCCCCTGCTGTATTTTGGGGTTCCCCTTCTAGAGTCCAGAATAATGGGTCTTAATAGGAGTCACAAATTCTCTCTGTGAGGTGCTTAATGCAGGCGTGAATGGGTCAGGAGCTCTCAATTTTTTTGGGCACAAGTTTGCAACGTCTTCTTTGTTGCAAAGCTTGTCAATGCATTGAAAGTGATGCACTCTGTGCGGAAGAAGGTACAAGCGCTGCACAGACTATTCGCGACCTCTGTCGCTCTCAATGGGAACCTATGCGTCGAGACAATTTGTTCTTTTCTCTCGAGTCTGGAAGAGATCGCCATGTTGACTTTCTTCACAAGCTTGTTTGACGGTTTTTCTTCTTCAAAGCTGCAAGCCACCCTCTTCTGCTAGTTGTGCTTAGGCTATTGAGTTGTCGTTTTCCTCATCTGTTTGCTTCGACTGGTCATGGCAGTGAGGGGCCTTTGCAGGGTTTCCTGAAGGGGTTTGCTGATACCTTTCGTTTTCTGACTGTTGCTTCTCGTTGCAACATTTATTGTACCTCCCAAGGAGACAGATGATAAAAATACTAACAGAACCTGTATTGCCTGTGCCCGGGTATCCACAGCCTTACCTTGGTTTTATTTATTCTATTTTATTGAAACCAGTTCATTGAATGTATATTCAAGCAGCTGCAAAATCCTTCTTTTTTAAACTCTGCACCTGGACGGTACCCGTCAAAACCTGGCTTTGCGCCAAGGGAACTTCAGTGCCATGATCGATGAACTGTCGCCTGTGCGACCAACCAGAGACTATAGATCATTGCTTTGTGTGGTGCCGTGTTGCTGTGTTTTTCCGTGAGATATTGCAGCGTACTATCAAAACGTTCATTGACATTTCACCTTACGCCTTACAATATAATGTTCTTGCCTGTCCTGAAAGATGCCGGGATTCCGTGCGATCTGTTAATGCTAATTGAACTTTTCAGCCTGTGGATGAGCAGCATGATGGATCGACACACCCAACCGCTTCGTCCATTTAAGTCTCCGTTCAGTCAACAATGCGCCTTGGTGCCGGGAGGTTTATGCGGGGCAGGACCGGCCGCCTGAATGGTTGCCGATTCTCGACACATGTGCATGTCTCCCGCAATTTTCATATGCTTATGAAGTGCAGAGTACGAAGACATGAGAATATGTGTCAACATCGCGGAATAGTATGTGTGTACGTAAAAAATTCGTTAGCTCAGCGGATTTTATTTCCATGGAATAAAGAAAAAAACCCTTGTGGCATATGCCACAAAGGGTTTTTTGCGCGCCTGGCGCGCAGAGGGTCTAGGTTCAAACCCAGACCCACTCCTCCAGCACACGTGAACCTTGGTGTTTACGCAAGGAAACCGAGACAGATAAGTGCATGCTCGTGCGGTGGGTGCGAACTTCCCTTCTCCTCCTAGCGTGTTGCCTAGCGCGCTGGGCCGCCATAGTTCCTTTCACAGACAGAATAAAGTGCTACAATCTTACAGCAGAGGCGTCCCGTCAATGGCTGCTTCTCTTGTATGCGTCCGACAACATGAAGAAAAGCTTACAATTTGAAAATATTGTCTGAGCAAATCCTTGTCCGGATCGACTCATATCGAACTTATTATTTCGTTAAGCCCAAATTTTTTGCCTTTCAACGGTACAAAACGGGCTGCTTTTTTCCGGATGTCTATCATATTGCTTATTTTTTTACTTTCTGTGCGTGCAATCCTCTGATCTGGTGGCGTATCCAGCTTTAGAGAGAGAAATCAGGAGAACATTTCTGGCTTTCGGCAAGGGCTACCGTAACCTTTCAAAAAAAACTTAGTCAGTGCGACCATTGAGGCTTGGATCTAATTCTGAACGTTGGCGACTACAGAGGAATCTTGATATTAGATGCAGAAGGGCACTAGGGCAATATAATAAATGAAAAAGCACCGCATGCAAGTTTCAGATACCAAACAGGAGAGCTATGGGCTACAAATAAACAAGAGGTCATTACTTCAAAGGCTAAACAAATATGTACAGAAAATTCACGTAAGGTGGGCATGCATAACGAAGAGCATATAACTGCTTCTATGTTGGGGTGATAAAGTGCACGAGAAGCAAATGAAAACGTAGTCTTGAGTGCGAACGGTGGTTTGAAGTGAGGAGCGGAAATGATTTGCAGGCGTGAAGTTTGGGCTTTCAGCGCGATGTGTGGTAAATCGGAGACTGTAGGAAAGGCCTTGTCCCAAAATGGAGCCGACCGGCCTGCTGCTGGTGACATTTAAGCTTGTTTGGTGGCTTTCACTTCAGTAAGCGAGGCTTGACCTTTTATCTGTGTGTGTACGCGTCCTGGCACTCCACGCATCCCAGAGTAAACAGTCTGATACCGCTAAAGTGTTTTCAGCGGAAACAGAGGTCTGATGTCGCACGAGGGCGCGCAGGAAAAAACAGATATGCAGAAAACACCTCAGATTTTTTCTCTTGACAACACTGAATCGTTTCGTAATAAAAAACATCATGACCGGCTACAGTGTCAAGAACGAAGCCTAAAGCGTTTTAAAACGCTAAAAAATATTCCACAAAACAACTGCCCTTCTTACGAGGAAGTTTATGTAACGTCGCATGTTCAAGGGAGTCAGAAAAAAATGCCTCTTTTTTCACGTGTAAAATACAATAATTTAGAATGTGACTGTGTACAAGGGGTATTAGTAGAGAACAAGCGAGTTAAAGGGCGAGAGTATTGCCTACCCGAGTGGAAACCAGACATGCAGAAGGGAGGCTGCACACCTTCTTTTAACATTCCTGCAGGACACTGGTCTTGTTTCTAAAGGGTGACAGCATGAACGGACTATGGCCTACTGTGATTGAATGTGTGCGGACATGGTGTCTTCTGGACTGGACTATGTTATACTGTGAGTGAATGTGTGTATGGATTGTGGCACTGCAATGGGCTATGTTCCACTGTGACTGAATATGTGCATAGATGGTGACTTCTGGAGTGGACTGTGGTGTACACTGTGTGGAGTGAATGTGTGCACAGATGGTACTGTGGCAGTGGAATATGTACTATTATAAGTGACTGTGCACATAGCGTAGTCGATGCAACAGGTTTTAGGTCATTCTTCACTTATAAGTGAGGCTACGGTGGAGGAATTGCTGCCAAAATAAGCAAGGCTAATCCCACCTGTAGCATTCAGCAACTCACGTCAACTCAACTCAGCTATATTGGAATAGGAGATGGTTTTTCGAACATATATTTCATTTGTAGTTATGGGTCTCTATATCAGTGTGGGGTGCATAAAAAAGAACGAAGAAAAGATATATTGATTGTTCAGATTATGTCAGGCTAATATAAGGGGTAAGCGGCTCCACTCAATAAAAGTCCAAGCCGCTGGTGTTCATGCAAATGGATGAAGAAATATCTTTAATGCTATGTTCGTTAAAATGCGAGCTGTTCATTCAAAAGGATTCCTTATTAGGTGACGCATGTGCTAAGATTTTCTTCGCCTATTTTTTGCGTGCCGTGAGTGGGGCCAGATTTTGCTGACGCCGTCGATTGCTTTAAACTTTTGGCGCTTTGCTTGATGATGTGTAAGAAGCAGGAGTTTTATACCACAGCGCCGAATTAAAGCATAACCACAGTAACAAGTGAACTCGCTGTGCTTTGCCGCCAGTTATTTTTCATTTTGGCGAAAGATAATTTGTTGCACATATGGGAGGTTTATAAAACTCTGGAAGCCAGCTTCTACGCGCTAAAACCCTTCCTCAATGGCAGCTGTTCATGGCTGATCCATACTGGGAGCATTAATTAAGTGCAGCGATGGGGGCATTGATAGAATTTTGCCATGCGCCTATGCTGGCAGGATTTGTTGTGTGTTGCTGCTAAGATTAAGAGTTCAAGTGCAAGTGAGCCAATACACTGATTCGTACGTGCCATGTACCTTCACCGCGCTGGGATTGCGAGGGAAGGTTGAAACTTAGCTGTTCCAAGTTAGTGCTCGTCAAGTGCGTGCACGACAGAGGGGTTCGAATTAAAGTCTTCAGTGTTGCACCCCACTTCTCCCCTCAGCACGGACCGTTCCACCTTGGTAAAATGGTTTTTTGTTAAGCAGGAAAGCTGACTTTCAGAGTTTTGCAAATGGTATGTTATTGTGAACGCTCGTAAAAGACAGAGAGACGAGTGCTTCTGTCAGTGAGATGCGATAGCCTACAGTTCTCATTCGTAACAGCGTGACTTGCACATCACACTTTTCGTTGCCACTGAAATAAGCATTGTCGTGTTAAATGCACTGTTATGCTTAACTACTCTTTCCTGGTCCTTTTTCATGGCCACTAGTTGGAATACCGTTACGCAGGTAACCACGCTACTGATGGCGACGCTACCCTTCGTTGCTGTCAGTCAAAGCAAGGGTGTCGAAACTACTGCTAGACCCCAATGAATGTATTGGCTTACAGCCTGCATTGTTTTCCGTGTTGTAGCTTCGCACACGAATCACTTTATTACACGCGTACATTTCTGGGGCCTCGCACAGAAATCCTGGTGGTACTATGGAGGTGAAATTGGCTTTATTCTACACGGCTGTGAACGGCAACATGTCATTGCAGTACATTACTGATGATCACCAGGTAGATGCTTTACCGTGTTTTTTTACGTGCGCCGCTCTTTGTAGAACCCTCAACTCGAAATCTATGTAGAATGCTCAAAATGTTTTGCGAGAATAGCGCAGAAAGGGCATACAGTTTGTTTGTTTGTTAGGTTATGGTGTATAAATCACCAAAGCGACGCGGGCTATTCCCTAACCAAAATGGCTAGCAACTTATTTCTTTAGTTTATTTATTTTACAATACTGCCGCTCTCAGCCGAGAGCCTAGCAGAAGGGCATGAACAATGATTTCATGTACGCGTACAAGTGTACGTGTGAGTGACACAAATCACGGGGAAACGGCATAATTCATCAAAATACAAGTGACAAGGTAATAGAAACATACAATAGAAAACAACATAGTATATAATGACAACAGCGGTGCACGTCATAGCCATAAGCAAAAACGGGAAAGTTTAAAGAAGCAACTTCATTTCAATTCTACTTATTGAGAGTGCTACTTAAAATAGAATCGGGAACAAACATTAGAAGACCTTAATAATCTTTTGTGATTAACTCTAACTGTGAAAGAAACCTGGATAATGAATTTGTCGTTGTTAATGATGAGCTAAGTTCATTTCATTCTCTGATCACGCGAGGAAAAAATAAGTACCTGAATGTGTCGTTAGAGAAAAAATACTCAGTTAGCGTATGCTCGTGTTGATGCCGTGTTTTTTTAGCTTGCGAATATGAAATGTACAGGGTGGTATCCATTTTATACTGACGATGCAGAATTTGACAAAGGAATTTAAGTCGAACTTGTTTTGCTCTCGTCGATAGTGTGTTAAGGCCTGAACAGGCTAAGAGACGCGAGGGTGAGTCAGTAGGACTTTATTTGCTGTGTATGAACCTTACGGCTTTTCTTTGTACGCCTTCAAGTTTAGCTATGTTAGTTGCTGTGTAAGGAAACCAAACTGAGTTAGCGTATTCTAAAATAGGTCGCACAAATTTTTTGTACGCCACAAGCTTAATATTCATTGGAGCGAGCTTTAGGCGTCTTTTTAGATAAAATAGCTTTCGCTGTGCAGAAGTTGTATTATTCGTTATGTGTTTCCCATTTGAGGTTTTTTGTAAATGTTATGCCTAAGTATTTATCTTGATCGACCTTCGAAAGAGGCATGTTATTAACGGTATAGGTGAAGTGAGATAGCTGTTTTTTTCTTGTAATCGTGATTGACACTGATTTATTTACATTAAGAAACATTTGCCACTTGGAGCACCACTCGGCTAGAGTGTTGAGAGAACCAGAAAGAGCAAGATGTTTGTCATGGAAGTTAATTTCTTTATATATCACACAATAATCAGCAAAGAGTTTAATTTTGCACCCTATAATATTGGTTACATCGTTAATAAATGTAATAAATAGCAGTGGCCCAAGAACTGAGCCTTGTTGTACTCCAGATATGACAGGTACGATATCAGATGGCGTATGATCGAACAAAACAAGCTGAGAGCGGTTTGTTAAAAAATCTGTAATCCAAGCTGAAACTTCTCCCTTCCCAATAGCTTTTTCCAGTTTTGCAATGAGCTTGGCGTGACTTACGCAATCAAAGGCTTTCGAAAAATCAAGTAAAATTATGTCAATTTGAGAACGATTATTAACACAAAAAGCAAGGTCATGAACTACCTCTGTTAGTGGAGTGATGATTGATAAGCCTGATCGAAAACCATGCTGGTGGGTCCAGAGTATATTTTCGCGTCCTATAAAGACTGTTATGTGTTTTAAAATGATATGCTCTAGTACTTTGCATGAAGTGCTGGTGAGCGATATAGGTCTGAAATTAGCAACATTATTTTTGTCTCCTGTCTTGTGGATAGGCACTATTTAGGTTTTTTTCAATCATGTGGCAGATTAGCAGTTGATAATGACTTGCAAAAAATCTGTCCTAGATATCTACCGCACCACTCAGCGTATTTATTTAGGAATTCATTTGGAATTTCGTCGGGACCGTTTGCTTTCTTAGGGTCAATGTTGAGGAGAAGACTGTGGATTCCGACGTCTGTTATTGTTAAGGGATCAAGCACCGAGGCACGGGGTGGCGGGAGAAGGGGAAGTGAACCGTTGTCTTTCGTGAAGACTGACTGGAAGAAATTGTTGTATTGATTAGCTACTGTACTTTTCTCGTCTTTGGTTAGTTTGGTTGTCGTTGGCTGGGTATTGCGCAGATGTTTCCATATTCTTGGCGGGCTGTTCTTCAAGAAGCTAGGTAAAGTGACAATGTAGTAGTATTGTTTCGAATACTTTAGTTTTTGCTTGAACTGCGTTACCGTAGACTTTAACTTTAAAGTTGTGGATAATTTTGGGCTGACCTTGTTAACCCTACGAAGCCGTTTTACGCGACGTTTAGCATGAATGAACTTCACGTGTGATCCATGGATTCTTAACCTGCTGTTTTTGTTTATCTTTGGGATGAATTTTTTTACACAGTGCAAGACGATGCTTTTAAAATGTAGCCATAAATATTTACGTCAGTAGATTCTTCAGAAGCTTTTTCCAAGAAGGAATTGAATTAATGCGACAGATGAGTTAGTATGCTGGCGTCAACTGCCCTATGAAAGTTGTAAAAATCTTTTTACCATTGACGGGCTAGTAATGGAATGATCGAGCTGGAGTGTGCACATAGGTATACTGTGGCCATCTATCCCTTCAATAATTTCCATTTTTGCTTCACTTATAAGAAAATGGTCACTAAGAAATATGAGGTCGAGGATATTTTTTGCTGAGCCTTGAATGCGAGTAGAACTAGTGACAAGTTGATGAAGGTTAAAATTTAGCATTATGTCTATTAGCGCTTCTGAAGCTTCTGATGTGCAGTGCATTGTGGCAAGTCTATACCGGCAAGGTTAAAGTCTGCCGCAAGAATAATCCTGGATTGATGTACATGACGCAGCATATATTGCTGAACTGCTGAAAGACATGCACTGTCAGAGGAAGGCCTTCGATAAACGCAACCACTCATAACCGACGTCCCATGCGCAATAGTTTGCAGAAAACTGCTTCAGCGTTGTCCACCTCGGGAAGAAGGACAAAGTGAAGAGAATTTTTTATCAGTAAGGCCACGCCTCCACATCGTGAAGGCCGGTCTTTCCGGCTGATTGTGTAGTTTGGCGGGGAATTCCGTGATCGAATATAGCGGGTGTTAGCCATGTTTACGTGATGGCCGCAATATTGGGATCGTAGTCGACTAGAAGGTTTTCTAAGTCTTCCGTTTTATTTAGAACACCGTGGGCATTTACATTTATCAATATCAATTTTTTGATAGTGCAGCTTGTGCGGTTTGACGGGTTATTCGGCGGCTTGTTTCTTGGTCGTTTTTATGCATCGGTACTTTCTCGTTCTTTTCTTCATCCCAAATATATGCGCGTTTGTTAATGTAACGCTTGTCATAACGAAGTGATACTTTCTCTTTTTTGTCGCGATTTGATTTTGCACTATCCCAAAGTTTCTTCCGCATATTTCGCATTCTTTTAGAGAAGTCTTCACCAATTGAATAGTCCGTTGTTCTTAGTTTGAATCGTTGACTTAGGATTGCAACTTTTTGTCTGCAGTCAAGTAACTTCATTATTACCGGCCGAGTTTTGTCTGCAGCGGGTTTTCCCAACCTATGTGTACGCTCGATGGCAACCTTTTCTAGCTTTAGAGTGTCTTCAATAATGACTTTGTTCACAGTTTGCTCTAACGACTTGCTAGTTTAATCTTTTTTGGTAGGCCACAGATAATTAGGTTGGATCGCCTACTGCAGTCTTCTAGGTCGTCAATATTTTGTTGAAGTGTGTCTATGACTTGGTTCATGCAAGCTATTTCTTGTTGACAGGATTCAACTTTGCTTTCTAGGACTGTGAGGAGCTCAAGCTTGTTCTCTATGTCTACCAAGCTTTTTCTTTAATATCTATGATATCGACTGCAATATCCTTCAGCTGTTTTGAAATTTGGGTTAGATCAGAATCCGGGTTAGTTTCAATATCACAACCTAATAGCAGCAATTTTCTTAATGCCAAGGCGACATCAAGAACCAGGATACAAAACGGTGACACGGCAGCATTACCAGAAAAGCGTCACTTGAGCGTAGGCAATATCTGAAATGTTTTCTCACCTTCAAGATGAGAACAAAGGAGTTGTCAGCGTGCCGCATGCTAGCGGTGCCACCGTGCCCATTGGCCAAGTTCATTCAGGACAGGCTTTTTATAGCGGTGGAGAGCAGTGGCGCTGAACGCAGATCACGTGCAGCGTATATTGATGCTACGTCTGGGAAGGGAGAAACAGAACAACAACATAGAGGAAGGGAGGAGTAGGTATGCTGATACATCAAGGAACGAATTGGCAAAGAATAAAGTCAACTTGCAAAGAACATCTCTGGCTATCGGGTACAATTGCCGGTAAAAGGACATGGCTAGGAGTAGTTTATTTAGGGACAGGGAAGAAATGCAGACCACAGAACACGGATCTAGTTAAGTGTCTCAATGACTATATAAAGCAGTTTGGAGAAGGCGACAATATTATTTTGTTGGGGAACATGAATGGCCACATCGAAGATCTGGATGGATACACAGGTTATAACGGGAAGTTGATGCTAGACTTCTGTGAGCGACACAACCTAGTTATTGTATATAGAGAAACTAAGTGTGCGGGACAAATCACGTGGGAATCCCGTAACAGGCAAACGACCATTGACTACTGCTTAATCTCCCAGGGGATGTATAGCAAGCTCGCAATGATGGAAATAGACGAAGAGGGGAAGTACAGCCTCGGTAGTGATCATAAGCGTATTAGTCTACAGTTTGGAGCCCTGCTCAAAAGAGAAATGAAGGGGAGTCAAACAGAGTGCGGAAAATTAAATGACGAACAAATAGCGCAAACAGCGGCGTCTATAGAGAAAGCAATAAAGGCACATCCCATGGAAAAGTGGGACTATAATAAGTTACAAATCCTCAATAGTACAAAAATAAAACAAGTAAAAGGAGGAAATCGCTGGAGAGGAAAGAGGAAGCCACGAATTTGGTGGAATAAGGAAATTAGGGAGGCCATCGAACAACGACGGTTGGCATCACGGGAACACAGAGAAGCAAAGAGGGCGCAGTTATCTGAAGAAGAAATAGGCCGAAAATGGGAATCTTATCGACAAAAGAAACAGCAAGTGCAGGTCCTCGTCCAGGCTAAAATAAAGCAGTCCTCTGATCGCTGGCTGGCTGAAGTTCGCGATGCAACTAAAGGGGGGCCAAGAAAATTCTGGAACCATATAAGCTGGCTGGGCAAAGCGAATCACAGAAAGCAGGAACAGATTCATGATGCCCAAGGAAAATGTTTAAAGGGAGATGACGCTGTGAACTACATTTCATCAGTTATAGCTTAGTCATTTAAGAAAGACGATAGAGTAATCACGCCAAATGAGGGAGCAACACAGAAACGCACAATATAAAACAGCGTGGAACTAAAGAATCTTAACTGGAAAAAGGCGGAAACAAATAATCCAAGATGTACGTCAGCAGGGATCGACGAAATTCCAATCAAGCTAATTAATGAACTTGGCTCAAGAGGCAAGGAAACGCTGATAAAAGTATTGGAGGCAGTCATAACGAAACAGCAAATTCCGCACGGCTGGAAACAGAGTAAAATGAATTTGATTCATAAAGGAAAAAGCAATAAGACGAACATAAAATCCCTCCGACTGATTACGATAACATCAGTTACATACAGGCTGGCGATGCAGGCGGTGAAAATAAAAATGCAGTCAAGGGTAGAAAGTAATAGAATACTCGGAGAACTTCAGAACGGGTTCAGAAGTGGTAGACGCTTAGATGAGTACCTGTTCGTGCTTACGAAGTGCATAGAAATAGCTAAGGCGGAAAACAGACCTCTGTATTTAGCCTTCTTGGACATAAGTGGTGCATACGACAACGTGAACAGGGAACTACTGTGTAACATATTAAAAGGTGAAGGTGTCAGTCATGAGGTAATTATTTGTACAGGAAATATATCGAGAAAATGAAGTTGAAATAACATGGGAAGGAATTAAGAGTACAACAACTGTCCAGATACACAAAGGATTAAGGCAAGGTTGTCCTCTATCACCGCTGCTGTTCATGCTTTATATGATATGTATGGGCAGAAGGCTACAAGCAAGCAATCTAGGTTATGATCTGTCATACACATTAGGCGGAAAGGTTTTTGAGCAAAGACTGCCGGGTTTAAAGTATGCGGACGATATTGTTCTGTTAGCAGATAGCCAGGAAGATTTGCAAACTTTGGTGAATTGCTGTGGAGACGAAGGAGACAGTCTAGGTTTCAGTTTTAGCGCAACTAAGTCAGTTGTGATAGTTTTCAATGGCACAACTGATCAGTAGCTTACAATACAAGGCCATGAAATACCCCGAGTGGCCGAATACAAATATCTCGGGGTATGGGTAAACAGCGGGCATATGTACACGAAAAAGCGCGAACAGTCTCTCATAGCAAAAGGGCGAAGAGATACCGGGATAATGAAACATAGGGCATTGGGGGGGTACAGCAGGTATGAAGTTTTCAGAGGTATTTAGAAAGGAATAATGGTACCAGGGCTTACTTTCGGGAATGCGGTTCTAAGCTTAAGGGCTGAAGTTCAGTCGCGATTAGAAGTAAATCAGCGAACTGTCGGAAGATTAGCACTAGGTGCCCACGGGAAAACCACAAACGAGGAAGTACAGGGGGATATGGGCTGGGCAACGTTCGAAGCACGAGAAGCTCAGAGTAAGGTACTATACGAAGAACGCCTGAGGAAATTGGATGATAACCGGTGGGCAGCTAAGGTATTTAAATAGCTGTACAGAAAGAGCGTTGACACACAGTGGCGGAAACGAACAAGAAAGCTGGCCAGTAAGTTTGCCAGAGACGAAGAAGGAGAAATAAAGAGCATTAAACGACAGGTTAAAAACGTCGAAGGTAAAAATTGGATAGATTTAATGGAAAAGAAGCATAGTGTAGAACTATATCGATGCTGGAAAAGGCAGATCAGGAAGGAAGCGTCTTATGATAACTCAAGAGGCAGTGCCCTACTCTTTGAAGCCAGGTCTGGGTGTCTTAGAACACGGAGCTACAGAAAAAATTTTAACGAAGAAGATGACACATGTGCTGTGTGTGGTAAATCTGTAGAAACAATAGAACACCTCATGCTCAAATGCGATGGTATCCATCCCGATGTCGATGCAGGCACAGTCAATCTTCCTGAGGTTTTAGTGTATAGAGATAACAATAGCTGTGTAAATAAATCTGAGGTTGAAATTAGCAGAAAGCGATTGGAGTATTGGTGGTACAAAAGCAGTGAGGTGACATAAGCTTTAAAGTGTAGGAGGACGTTTTTTCAAAGGAAATGGCGAATTGTATTAACAACTTAAAGCAGAGTACACAAAAATAAAGGAAACAAAACTGAGCATAGTGACAACAACCACTGCCCCGTTTCAAGAGGGATGCTCCTACCTTCCATCCATCCATCCATCGTGCCAAGAGCTCCGAGTAGGCTTCTTTCCGGTGTTGACGATGCAGTTCCCACGATGAATACGGCGGCGAATCCAGCACGTGGCATTGAGTAGCAATGAGCCGCTGCGCAGTCCTGGTCACCCCGGCTTGCGCAGTGTCTCCATCGCCGGCATGAAGCAGCAGGCCAAAAGACAGCTGCACGATGAGAACAAACGGGTTGTCAGCGTGCCGCATGCTAGCAGTGCCACCGTGCCCAGTGGCCAAGTTCATCCAGGACAGGCTCTTTGTAGCGGTGGAGAGCAGTGGCGCTGAACGCAGATCACGTGCCGAGAGCTCCGAGCATGCTTCCTTCCGGTGTTGACGATGCAGTTCCCACGATTAATACGGCGGCGAATCCAGCACGTGGCATTGAGTAGCGATGAGCCCCTGCGCAGTCCTGGTCACCCCGACTTGCGCAGTGTCTCCATCGCCGGCATGAATCAGCATGCCAAAGGACAGCTGCACGATGAGAACAAACGGGTTGTCAGCGTGCCGCATGCTAGTAGTGCCACCGTGCCCAGTCTGCCTAATCTTAATTTGTATTAACTTTCATGCACTATAGTAACCTTCAAGTATCTTTTACATTCTATCCGCAATTGTTAATACAAAGTTGGTAGAGAGTTACTTCTTTTTATGTACTCCTGTCAGTAGAAATTTATTAGAAAATAAATTTTACATTCAATGCACGTCTTTAAAATTATGCTGGTAGAATGTTACTTCTCTGTATACACTTCCTGTCAATAGAAATTTGCTAGAAAACCTTGGTGCAGTTTGACACATCAAGAGAAATAAATGAACAAATTGCATGGCGTTTCAGGCGAATAAAACTATCTTCTTCGTATACATAACGCGTCACAACATCTTGCCTTACTGCATGATGAAATCTGTTGCAGCTAGTTAACCAATTCACTAGATCAAAAAGCGCCCAACATTATTCGTAGCAAAAACATCTGAAATCAAATGAGAGTATGAAAAAACGTTTTATAACAGACGATATTCTATTTTAATGAATACTTCTTCCTGCTTTGTATGTGCTGTTGTTAGAAGAAATATACTACAAACCGAGAATACATTTATAGTTATGCGAATAAATGCCTAAAATAATCAAGTACTATTGCGGAAGACTTCGAAGCTATTAAAACAACCTTGAACGTGAAACAAAGATTAGTAGTCACATTCTCTTTGCCGAGCATATTCTACTAACATTTGTTTATAGGACGTTGATACAATTTTCTAACGGCTTTCTATGTACGACTGTCAGTAGAAATATGCAAGAAACTGCGTGAACGTTTTAGTCATACGAATGCCTTAAATTAATTTGTGCGCTATCCCAACTTGTCAAAGGAACTAAAACAAACTTGAACACTGAAACAGGCCTTAGCAGTCACATTATCTTTGCCGAGTATATTCTGTTAACATCTGTTCAGAGGAAGTTGATACAATTTTCTTACCGCTTTTCATATAGTGCTGTGAATAGAACTATACTAGACCCTGAGAGAGCATTTGTGGTCATGCGGATAAACGCCTAAAATAATCACGTACTGCAGCCAACTACTTCAAAGCGGCAACTAAAGCAACCTTGAACCCGAAACAAAAATTACCAATCACATTCTCTAAGCCGATCGCAACTTGTGTTTTTTTAGCAATTTCATTTCAATTTTTTCAATGCAAGCCTCACTGCTTTGGCAATTTAGAGTGCGGGAAAACAGGCGAAATTCATAAACGCGCCTTGACTTGAAAACATTTACTGACACTTGTTAGTAGGAAGTTGGTAAGTTTTTAGTTTCTATGAACTTTTGTTTAAAAAAGTTCGCATCAAATGAAATAATTCTTGTACAAAGTGAATGAATTTCGTGAGCACTCAAGTATTATTGCCCCGTACTTCATGGAAATTAAAAACTTTCTTAGCAGAAATAGGAGTGAGTGTGATAATGTGTCTCAGAAGCTCAATGATGAGTTTGTTGCAGCCAATAATTTCAGTGATGGATCATTCTAAGCGAAAACAATGCTTTGTGCTACGTATTCAGGACTTAATTTCTGTACTCAGGCAGACGTAGTGAAAATTCGATTTAACATTTCAGAACGAACAGAGAGTTTCAGCAGAGCTGGACAGCTGCTCTGCCAATTCGGCAACACGTTGCTGTTGCTATTATTGCAATTCTTGCAGGTCATATTTTACCGCGCAGTCGTAGTTACAGTAATTTACCGTACGACGGTGCTAAAGCTATCTAGTGTATTAGAAAAATTCTCTCTGGGGTTTCAGAGGGGTTACTGCTGCACGCTAGAAAAAAAAATGATGTTAAGCGTCGCACCGATGTGTTTCCAAGCGATTGAATGGCACGCCCTCGCCTGTTCAAAAGACGCCGTTATTATACTGTCAGCTGCAGGAGAACTCCTTGCTGACCTCCACCACAAGCACTCTTTCTTTCCCTCACACTACCTTGTGCACTGCCCGCCATGCAGGTAAAAGCGCCCAGCCCACTTTATGCCACTCCACGTGGGAGTGCCCAGTTTAAACCCCCTCACTATCTTCCTCCCCGAACAACCAGCAATGGCTGATTGCACGGGACTAAAAACCCCGCCCACCAACGGTCGCACTCGCTTCGCGCTCTGAGGAAATTCTGCGTAACGTGTGCAGGCTTACAGCTTCTTAAACTCAAGTTGCTTCGTTCGTGAGCGACTGTGCATGCAAAATTTCGGGCATGGCAATATTAATTTTTATTTATTCTTTTTTTGGTGTGGTGCTAGCATAAAACAAATGTTTATCGGAAATGAAGCTCAAAACAGAAGCAGAGGCGCGGGTAATAGGATCTAGCTTCATTATAGTGTTTCCTTATAACCTACAGCTGGGTGTAGTTATTTTATGAGGCCGCTTCTATAAAGAGAAGTATAGAGAAACAAAACACGTAACAACAGCCCGCTGTACTCAACTTCAATAAGGAGGCCTTTGCATGAGGAAGGTTCCCGGCAATTAAAGCAATTTAAGCCGTCATTCCTGACTCTTTTTCGCGCTCCAGCTACATCGCACTCAGCTACAGAGGAGGGTCGAGTACGGAAAAAGCTGTAACAGTTCCGGTCCCATAATCTAGGACGTGAGCCGCACCCCCTATGAGCACCGCTAAAGCACCAGCGCAGTGCCTCTTCCGCATTTCCGGTAGCACCTCCTTCAACAAAAGCACGGCTGTGGCGGGGGAAGACACTGCAATATTTGTATTTAATATTTTCTCCTAATGCAATGACTCTGAGGAACCCGGGAAAAAATTGTTGGGTTTTAACGTAGTTAAACCAAGTATACGAGCGAAAGCACGTGTTCATTCTTCGCGCCTTCTTACTGGCATCTGCACATGCACGCAAACACGGTTCTCGCTATTCATCTTCACGCCCTCTCTTCGCTCGGCGGCAGCGCGCGCGACGTCCTCTATCCATCGGCGCTAGGTGGCGCGACGCTCCTCCGAAGTAACCTCAGCTTACCCGAATTACTCCGAGGCTTCACACAAGATTCTTGGCAGGGTTTAACCCCGTTAAGTAGTGCTTCTGCAGTAATTATGCCCGCTGCGCGGACGATAGCGGGTAGCGCACAGCCAATTGTAAGATTCAGAGATGCGATTGTAAGATTCAGCAAGTCGCACTTGAGGCAGCGGTGCGAATACCGTATCCACTTGATTCCGTACGCACACACCTCAGGTTTTCTAAACACACGCTCACGTAGAAGTCTTCAGAAGCGCTACCACTGACTACGGATTCGAAAAGGGAGCAAGAGCAACTAGAGACTCGAGTAAAGGACGGACTGCAGCGATGTGCAGTGAAGGTACGGACCGAAGATGACTGGCGTTGCGGGCGCTTAACTTCAACAACTATTATATCGGCTGAAATAGAAATCAGGCCGATAAAAAGTTCCTCAGTAGGCGATGGTAAATGGCACTGACTATAGACCTCCTGCATGTTTGTTAACGGACGAGATGACGCTGCAGTCGCTAGCAGGCTCGCGGTAGACAAAAGGCCAGGGAGCGGCGTCGCGGAGAGGTGTTGAGCGCTGCTTTTCAAGGCTTGTAGGCGCGTTTTCAGTCTCTCCGAGTCACAGCAGTGGTTGATGCTTTCAATTTATTAATTTCTGAAAGTATATGAGCTCGCGTTGGCCACTTGCAGCGTATTCAGAGAAATAGTTCGCCACTGTGCATTGCATATATGGTTAGTATGGTTAGTAGAAAACAGAAAGCGTTTCTGCAATTTATTTCTACGCTAGGCATTGAATAAAATAAGTTTTTGACACCCTGCAATTGCCGGAATGATTTTACATCGCGACATTAGTGAGGGGAAGCCCTGGCGTTGCTTCGGAAGAGCAGACGTGCGCTCACCGTCTGTTGACACACGTGTCGCGCTGTGCGAAAAGTGGGGACAGCGTCGTGTCCCCGATCTCCACTGTCTCGCTTAAGCGCTGTTTTTAGCCGCACAATCACGCACCAGCCACGCCAACTTCTGCCCTTGTTAAACTAGTCGATTTGGTGACAATTTTTGATTTCTGGAATTATTTCTGGATTTCTGGAACGAAAAATTAGAGCAAAATATTCAGTGGAAGTTTATAAATTACGCTTTTTAGTTGTGTGGCTGTCGAAAATTATAGGAAAATTTCTTTGATTCCTTTGAGGTTTTCTTTGTTTTCAGTGCCGCATTTCTTTGACCAAGGCAAAAGCAAAGAGGCCATGAACGAGGGATTAAACTTTAAGGTTCGTTTTCTGACCTTTTACATTTTCTGCGATTGGCATCACTCACCCGTTCGTAATTTCATAACGCATGAAATTAGAAAGGTTCTATTTGTCGCAAACGATTCTTGAGACATTGAGGAGTGTAATACATTTATCAAATTTTTCTCTACACGTGCGGTACTGTGTTAGTTATTTCTGTAAAAAACGTTTTCATGTAAATACATGGATGAACAAGTACTGATCATCTAAGAAAGAAACTAATAGTGTCATCATACTGAACAGGGCATTGTGAACATGCTGGCATAAAAAAAAATTCTGCACTTTCTACTCAATTATTTAAGACCTCGGGGTGACTTGACGAGGATGTTAATTATAATTTCACAAGAATTGCACGACACATAGCAAAAATTGAAGCGCATTACTGACACTAGCGTAGCAATTTCATATCTGCACCAAATCTAGTTACATATCGCATGCATGAATAACGAACACACATTTCATTGCCGCGTGCCCTCTCAATCTCTCCATGCTTTTAGTAGCACGCCTTCTTCGTTCCAAACAAGCCTTGCGATTATGTACTAACTTATGAAACTTCACACCAGACATGCAAGATTGACACAGCTTACCAGACTTCTTTCTACTCGAATAAAATAATTACGTCGGTCATATTAAGAAACAGTTTCAATCAGATATTAAATGTCATAAAAAGCGCCATAACAACACGCTTTGCTATTAACAAAAAAAAACTCTTTCCTTGGTGGCCAGTGAACCCCGTGCACACTGACTCAAGGTGCGCAGCTACATATGTGCATTTTTTCCTTGCGCAGTTATAAGCGTACTATGCTGAGGTTCAGGTGAATAAACGCAGTAACTTGCGTGCTCTTAAGTACATTGAGTGGCAGTGCCGTTGCACTCCAAGACTTCGCCCTTTACTACCGCGGCCGATTGCCTGTTAGCCAGTTTCATAATGCGGTATTTACCTGCGAGAAACATATCGAGACTCATTTAAAATTTCTTTTATGCTGCTACGCGGATCCAACGGTGACGCACCTGGTCAAAACATGCTGCTGGTAGTTGCGGCAGCTGCGGTAGGCACGGGCGGGTTAAACATGTTTTGCCTACCGTGCGAAAGTCGCTGCTGACATCAGCGGCACCGCATCTTCGTGACGTCACGGGGTGGAGGAGGTCTTTATGATGTCCCATATTTTAAATTATATCTTCATGGAAAACCTCAGTTCCAATAGAACGAGTCACGGTCGGGATGCCTATAACTATTTCTCTAGTGCTTCATAATGAAGGCGACATTTTCTTTAGGTGGTGGTAGTGGTTTTTTTATTAAATTAAAAGTAAAAAGGAAGAAAAATATTTTTGATAGACCCAGCATCTGCCATCGATACTGAAGCACCTGAGCTGGGGCAGCGGAAATAAAGGATAGCAGGCAGAATAGAGAAATGAAATGGAAGAGGTGAGGGGAAAGGAAGAGAGAATAGGGGGAGAAGTAATATATACAAACTATTTACACAATAAGAAATGTGTCCAGGTTGTGCGCGTGATTAGTTCGTTTTAGAGGAATTAAATCACAAGTGCACAGCACTGTGTTGGCTACAACTGGAGTGGGGCGTCCAGTTATTAATCGTTCAAGGTAGAGCTCGCGGAGCGTTCGGTCACTGCGTGTAACTACCTGACGGAGAACAGACGGGACGTTAAGCCCGTGTGTTCGAGGAATGCACAGACTAACCAAAGTTCGCTCACAAGTGCGCGCACTTCCCTGTGGCCACAATAGCGTCTTGATGGAGTCTGGTAGTATACCCTGCGCCCGATAGGCCGCGAGCATATCGCGACGAGCATGGGCGAACGCGGCACAGGGAAGGAGCAGGTGTTCTAGTGTTTCCACTGCACCGCATCCGTCACACACATCACTCGTCGCGATTCCGTGACGCACCCGTCGTTCCCCGGGCCACACGCAGCCAATGCGCGCGCGGAGGATCATTGCACGTTGTGGCCGTGTAAGTGCGCGACAGCCGGTGATACTGTCGATGCGCTCACCTCCTGCGATGCGTGTGTCGGGGTGCTGCTTTCGGTGATGGTCGTGGATGGCCGCACGCACGTCCTCCAGCGCAAGAGGCATATCGCTGGCAGGCAGTTGGTGTGCAGCGGTCGCGAGGTCGTTAGCTTCTTCGTGTGCCGGCGATTCCGCAGTGACCGGGCACCCACTGTGCACGCACGGCACATCCTCTCTGCGCGAGGCGCTCGATGCGCTAGCGAATTTCCCGCACTAGTGGGGTACCGCGCCCGTTAGATTGCAAGCGGCTTAGGGCGGCGCGGGAGTCGCACAGCAGAGCACTCCAGGGCGGCCGAGGGTGAGCAGCAGGTCCAGCCCGAGCCGGATGCCCATAAACTCCGCCGTGGTGGAGGAGCCCAGGAAGGTTGCGTGTTGCTGGCTGTGCAGTCGCAGGGCGGGGACGGTAGCCGCCGCAGCAAGGGAGCAGCTGTCGCGGGCCACTGAGCCGTCGGTGTACACGAGGAGATGGTCCTGGAGCTCCTCGTGTATGACGGCTCTGGCCAGCTGCTGCATGCACAGCAAAAAGGGGTGTGCTCCGCTTTCCCGCAATGCCGACGATCTCTCGCTGTACCTCCGAGGCAGCAGGCCAGCGTGCGCAGGAGCCGTAGCGGGTGGGCCTTGTGTCAATTGCTCATACTCGAGCAGCGCCACGCCCATTCGTGAGCGCGGGTGCGAGCGCATACGCTGCAGCAGCGAGCCGCCGTCCGGTGCGCGGTGAAGCCGGTCGATGTGACTCCATGCCCTGCGCGCTGCTTGGACCTCAAGTGACCACGCTCCCGCCTCGGCCAACGTTGCGGCGCACTGCGAGTTTTTGGGCAGGCCTAGGCACACGCGCAGGGACTTGCGATGCTGGAGCTCGAGTTTCTTCCAGCACAGCCTGCGCACCGTGACGAGCGGCAGCGCATAGAGCACCGCCACAAAATCTGCGGCATTGTATAGCCGCAGCGCGGCTTGCTGAGAGATGCCCTGGCCTCGAGCGATGAGCTTGTGCACGGCGGCGGTGATCCTCTTCATCTGCAAACAGGCCTTGGTCGCCGCGGGGCGGAAGGAAATGCGCCAGTCGATGTCCAGGCCAAGGTACCGCACCAATTTACGCCAAGGAATAGGAGTCCCGTACTGTGACAATGGCGCAACGTGCGCGCGTGAGCGCGAAACGCAGGACATGGCCACCGATTTGTCCGCGCTCAGCGACAGACCAAGGCCGCGCAAGCTGGCATAGATTGCGGTCAGGGCTCCCTGAAGGCATCCCCGCACGCGGAACGCCTCGCCCGGTGGTCCCCGGCACAAAAGAGCTTTGTGGTCTGCATATATGGACATGTACACATGGTGTCTGCCGCTCGTGGGGAGGGAGGCCAGCACCACCGACATGGCCACTTTAAACAGAAACGGTGATAACACAGAGCCCTGCGGCACGCCCATGTGCACCGGGCGAGGCTTGGAGAGCTTTCCCCTTACTCGTACGTGCATGGTGCGCCCGCTCAGGAAGCTATGAACGTATCGCAAAAGGCGCCCGCTCACACCGGCCCCCTCAAGCACCACGAGAATTGGCGCGCGGTCAACGTTGTCAAAAGCGCCCGAGACGTCCAGCAGTTGCAGGAGCGCAACCTGGCCTGCCGCCCTGGCATGCTCCAGCGCTGTAACAACGTCCGATATAGAATCAGCCGTGCACCGCATCCCACGGAAACCCGTCTGCCGCTCGTCAAACAAGTCAGCCTCTGCAGCCCGCTCTTTGAGACGCTGCAACGCCATATGCTCCATGAGCTTACCTGCCGCCGATGTTAATGCCACTGTCCGGTATCTGCTCAGCTCCGTAGGTGGGTGCCCTGCCATTCGCATGGGACAAACGACCGCGGTTCGCCAATCCTCCGGTAGCTCTCCGCGTTCCCACACCAGGTTGATCTGCTGCAGGAGGATCTGTCGTTGCTGCGCATTCAGGTTTCGCATCATCTGGTATGCCACCCCGTCCGGTCGGGCGCCGAGCGGCGGCGGCAGCGCTGCAGCGCATTGTTCAGTTCCGCCGTGAAGAACGGCGCATCACATGGACCTGCAACGTCTCCTGCAGCGCGATAACTTCCGGCGAATCCTGTGCGATGCGAACTCGCATTTCGGCGTACCGCGTCGCAAGTAAGCGCAGGTTCCACTGCAGGATAGATGGTATGCGGGAGGGAGTCCGGCGGCTAGCCATCATGCTGGCTTATCTGTGCGGGAGCACCCTCTGCTTCTAAGCAAGCCTGGTGTCCATGGGTGCCCTCCGGTAAAAGTGCGCTCAGGGCACGCAAAGCTAGCTTTAGGCGCGCGATGTCCGCGTCCCGTGCGTCAGGGGGCCGGCCATGAGACGCGGCCGCAGGCTCGGGCCGCGCTGTACGGGACGCCGGGCAACCGGATCGCCGCTGCCGCTGCCGGCGCTGCCGTTGCTTCGGTGACTGCTCCTGCTGGGGTGTTCCCGTGACGGCCTGCGCATAAGAAAGCGCACGCGGCGTCCGCTGATGTTGCTGGGCTGGGGCCGATGTTTCTGCCTGGACGACGGCTCGGACAACCCGCCTGGACATCGGTGTCAGGGATGGGGCCATTAAAGTGGCCACTTGACGCTCTCGCTGCCAGTGCGGGCACGCTGGGTAAATGGCTACGTGCCGCCCCCCGCAGTTAATGCAGCGGGGCTTGCTCGCGCAGGTATCAGGCTTGTGCGGCCCGCCGCAGCGCGTGCATCGGGCAGGAGCGCGACGCACCTCAGTGGCATGCCCCAGGCTGGCGCACTTGGCACACTGGAGCGGCCGGGTACGGCAGGGGCGGACCGCGAGCCTGCGCTTGAATATGGTGATGAACACCGGGGGTGTCGGCGCCGCAAAACGGATAGCGAGTGTGCTGCCCGACAGAGACGCCGACACCAACGGCACTGTAGACTCCGCCGCCGCTAACAGCTCCTCCGCCGTCCTGCGCCCGTCCACACCGAAGACCAGGCCGGAGCTTTGATTCCGAGGAGGAGGATCCTTGGCGCAGACCGGCACACCGCGGATGACGGCCGTGGC